>CM018034.1:24480308-24490308 GCA_008638375.1 Nyssa sinensis
TAACAGATAGGAGATCAACAACCGGATATTGTTCCTTTGTTGGCAGAAACCTTGTTACTTAGCGAAGTAAAAAACAAAATGTGGTTGCTAGAAGCAGTGCAGAGGCAAAATTTAGAGCAATGGCTCATGGCATTTGTGATGTTATGTGGATTAATGTTTGTTAGAAGAGTTGAAGGCTTCAGATTCGCAACCTACAAAGTTATACTGCGATAACAAGGTAGCAATTTCAATAGCCCACAATCCGGTTCTTCACGACAAAACAAAGTATGAAGAAATGTATAAACACTTTATCAAGGAAAAACTTGACAGTGGGCTGATTTGTATGCCATACATCCCAACTGCCGAACAGATTGCTGATGTATTTACTAAGGGGCTGCACAAGTAGCAATTTGACGTTTTAATGGGCAAGCTGGCTATGGAAGATATCTTCAAGCCAGCTTGCGGGGGAGTGTTGGAAAATCAGAAAGATATTTGGCAGTAATTATCAAGATTGAATAGCTATAAATTACGCAATAATTAGTCAATGATTATAAATTAGGAATGTATCTTTGTTAGGTAAACTAATTAGTTGTTCTTTTCCTAGTTTAGATTTCTTGTAATTCCTATAAGTAGGAATCTGTGCAAATTAGAAATCATTTAATATATGAGAAAATCAGAAACTATTCTCTCTGTTTTTACAAATCCCTATAGAAACTGACAATGTCTTCCTTAATCTCCTCCTTGCTTCCAAGTCCCAACCCTGCCCTTATTTTCCCAATGAAGTTGCATCTTTGGTGCATGTTGGCAATCCTATGAAAGGACTTTGTGTTCTTGTCTCCCTCTTTCAATCATAATACCATGGACTTTTGCACCTCCACCTTGCACTCATCCCATCTTTCCCAAGCAGCATTGTTCGACTCATCCTCCCCTTTCTTTGCATCCAGACTGCTTATCTCCACAAACACCTTTAATTTCCTCCATTCCTGGATTACCAAAGATTTCCTCATTCCATTTTTTCAAATCTCATTTCAGAAGACCCAACTTCTTTACGATTCTGTAACAAAGAGTTCCAGCAATCCCATAGCTACTCCACCAGTCTACCACCCGCTCCCTAAATCCCTCCTCTCGTAACCACGTGTTCTCAAAATGAAAAGGGCTCTTCCCACACCTTATTCCTCTACTAACCAGAAGAATCGAGATATGGCCAGAGACAATCCTTAGAAGTGAAAATTGATTCTTTTCTGAGAATTTCTCCTAGCTCTATGAGATTAAGAATCTGTCAATCTGGGAAAGTGTAGGTTTCTGTCTATTGTTGGACCAAGTGAACAAAGCCCCCATTAAAGTGGCAAATCCAAGAGACCATGATTGTCTATAAAATCCAAAAATTTCTCCATTGACTTAGTTAGCCTTGCCGAAGTTGATCTCACTTGGGAACCTCTCTACATTAAAATCCCTGCTAATACCCCAGGGATCTGTTGAGAGCTTGATATACATTATTGGCCCATTCTCTAACAGCTTAAGCTTTTGGAGCAATTGGTGATCTAACATGGTATCAGAGCCTTGGTCGTGAGAAGTCTTGGGTTCAAGTCTCTCCATTTGCATTTATTCCTCGTTTGCATTTGCACTCTTTTCTCATTTACATTGTATGTGGTTTCTTTGTCTCTTCATGTGCGAATCCAAGGTCACACGTCAAGGGGAGTGTTGAGAGCTTGATATACATTGTCGGCCCATTCTCTAATAGCTTAAGCTTCTGGAGCAATTGGTGATCTAACAAGATCATTCGAAGATCTCCTCACCCTTTCTAACTCTTCCCAAAGCTTCTCCCTTTGTCCTCCACTGGGCCATAGATACCCAAAAACACCCACCACGAGCTGCCTTCCACCATAAAGAAGCAACAGGAAATTGAAAGGGGTTTGCAACACGGATCCAAATATATTTTGGCTGAGCTATTGCTTTGTAACCACCACACATATGAGACAACCAATCCAAATATACAGTACCACCCTCGAACAACCATCTCTGCCCCTTGATTCACCACGTATCTACCATTGATGGGAGCTTAAATAAAAATAAGTACCGTCCTATCTCCACCACCCTAACATCGATAGGAACTTGCCCAATGTTACCTAGAACATAGATCATTATGGTACGGGGAACGGGAATGGAAACGTAGATTGTCACCTGTTATAAAACATAGTATGTTAGGAATAGGCTTCTTTGGATCACTTTGTTGGAACGAAATACGTTTATTTGGAATGTGATATGCTTGTTAAGTGTATTTGTAATAATATTGGTATGCATATATATATATATATACACCATAAAACAAAATTCTATTGATGTGTGTGTATTTTGTATGATTTTTTTGGAACTTTTGATATTTTAAATCGGAACGCTAAATCTTACGTTCCAAATCGTTAATAATCCATGTTTTGGATCATGTCTAAAAAATTACTCAAATATACTTGACTTATAAAATTTAAATGAAACATAAATAAAATGGAACCAACAGCAAACTAACATAAAGAAGGTATAAAGTAGGACTCAACTAGAACTAAAACTTAATTAGAGAGATCCCAAGTGGGACCCATTTTGGAATCCAACCAATTTCGAAACATATACAAGAAATTATTTTATGTGATCAGTCATGCTTATGTAAAGCCACTGTAATTCGAATATTTGCAAGTTTTACTAGAACCCAACATAAATGGTGAAATCATAATGACTATCACACAGTGTGACGATCACATGAAATAATTTATCTACATACAAACACAAATATTCTTTTATTAATTAACACATGCATGCACACATATATATACAAAAATCAGTATATACATATAATTTCTGCGTGTATGTTAGTAAAAGGCATAATATTCTTTTATTGCTTAACACATGCAAGCACACATATATATATACAAAAATCAGTACATACATATAACTTGTGTGTGTGTTAGTAAAAGGCATACCACTGATCAGAAAGGGTTGGCCTTATAAAAGCAAAATAGTGTCCACGATGCACCCCGCCGTTGTGTACTAAAACACTGCAAATAAACTTAAATGTGTAAGAACAAAACAAGTTCAGTGCATCACAGATAAATGACAGAGAAAGAACATCAAAACATACATAACATCAAAAGATGTATCGGTAACCATACAAATGCCACATGTGAGTGTAAACTATAACAGAACTCAGTCAAGAATAATGTTCCATATCTCCCAATTCTTCTTCACTATCCTTACTATATGTTAAAATTTACAATCCTCTCTGTTCAAAAGCTATGAAAAGAATAAGAAAGAGTACGAAATTTACATCCTTAAACCTATACACTGAAGCATGGAAGTACAAAAATTTATTCACATAAAAAATCCTTTGCCCATACAGAAATAGCCAAACCTGCACAATTTCAGATGAGCATACACTTTGAGAGAATTACACAGCTTCAATTCAGATGATAAAACAGTACCAAAGAATGTTTTTGAGTTACCAATTTTAACAGGACAAAGCTTCATGATCACAATAATAATGTATGTCCATTACATAATGCAAAGAATATCTACATAGGCCAATGAGTACATTCAGATATAACTGAATCACTGCAGAATGGTGAACATCCCTTGCTTATCAGTCAGCACAGAATAGGAAAGGCAACAACTACTGATCACCGACAGGAACGGAAAGCATCATAAAATTAAGCTAGGTGATTTTCCTAGTATAACTTGGATGCTGATAAACTAACATCTGTAGTACCTGTGAAGTGTGTAGAGGTTTTGAATACTCCTATTGGCTTCAGGTGATAAGTATTTTCCATTCTCTCTATCAAGATCAAGTTGCAGAGGGAACTCATAACGGTCATTTATCTACATGATCAGCACATATGAAACATTTTACATATTAGTTTTAAGGACAGAAACAGAGTCTATCAAAGAAGTGTCATTCGAAAAAGAGAGATTTATGCTTCCCAATTTGTCATAGTTAGAAGCAATAATTAATTACTAGTATTTTTTTTTTTTTTTGGGTAATCACCAACATTCCTATTAACAAAAAGGTAACATGCATTATATAACACAACAGATAGCAACATGATAACTCAATCTTTACCACGTCAAATGCAGTTGACAGCTACAAATTTAAAACTGATTAGCATAAAATAATGTAAGACAACAAAAAGCCATTCATTTATGCATCAACAATGGTGCACATGGATTTCAGCATAAAATAATGTAAGACAACAAAAAGCCATCTGTTTACGCATAAACAATAGTGCACATGGATTTCAACAAAAGGGATACAGCATCAGAAGGGTCATCAAAAGCAAGCATGCAAAAATAAATCCAGCATTAACAGAAGATCATGATATTTGAATTAGTAATGTGTCCATCAGTGTTAGGTAAGGTCATATTTATGGGTTTGCAGTGCACCTAGTACTTCAGGCAATCACAACAGCTTGTAAGACAACAAATGGGATACTGTTCAAACAGACATGTCCTACAGTGTTTAAATCCTCAATGCACATAACATTTAAGTGTTCACACATAATTTACTTAGTACGAAAAGAGGATTATCTCCCTGCCCCTTTATACAGCTCACTATTTTTCCAAACCCCCGCTCATACGAACGCCCAAAATACTGGAATAGGGTTCACAAGCCCCAGATGCATAGAACAAGCTAACATGTGGAAGGTGCCAACAGGCATAGCAGAGCAAGGGCCCAAGGAACACTGCTCCACCTAATGCAGTTTATTAAAGTCCTGGTAAAATCATATTTTAATACGTAAATTCTCTGTAAAAGCATGTCGTTGCACTGTGAAGAAAAAGAGTGAGTCCTGTCACTTAAGAGGTCCCATTCAGTAAATCTGCAATAAAGACAGCTCCATTGACAAGTTTGGTCATTGACAACAATTTTGGAGACATTTTTCAGCACTTCCTGACATAGATAGATGCCACTGAAAAGAAATAGTAAAATCATCATAAATGTGCTTTTTTTTTAGTAGAGATGACGTTGATGATTCTCTGCCTTTGGTTGAGATGCTGCGGAATCAATACACACTTCAAAAATATCATATCATAAAATTTATGTTAGCTGAGTGAAGGTGTGCAACTGCAAGTTAGTCTAGAATCTAGACCTTAATCATTGGGGATGTTGACCTAGAAAATGTGGCTTTGTAGTATTTTTGTACTATGAGAAAATGTAGCGACACATTTCGAGAAAACAAGCAGCCTGCCCCATATAAATTACTACGTCCTAACTCAATTTTAGAATGATATAAAAATGAGTTTCTCCTAGCCCAAGTTCCTTGTCAATGTGTCATCTCTTGATCTGAGTTTCATGACAAAAATAATCATTTTCCATAGTCTAAATTGCATTAGAAACTTTCAAGAAAAAGCATGAAGTTGTGGATTCATGTTCAGAATGCAATCCAAATTCTGGTTTGCAATTTTGACATCAAGTCACAAGTAATTGACATTCGAGTTTATATAGGATGCTCATTTTAAATTGATGATGAATTGCATTAGTTGCAGGCTATGAAGCCCAAACACTATTTTGGCTCATGTGTCCGTGTCGAACACCAACACTTTCCGAAAATGTATCGGACACGCAAAAAAGTGTCCAAATTTTTTAATTTTTTGAATTTCGAACAAATTCCGGACACAGTTAAGACATGTTAGTACGCATCAGTACACATTTTGGATACACAAAAAAAAAAAAATATTTACTACTTTTTTTGCTCTTTTTCTCCTCTTCTC
Organism: Nyssa sinensis; assembly: GCA_008638375.1. NCBI lineage: Eukaryota > Viridiplantae > Streptophyta > Magnoliopsida > Cornales > Nyssaceae > Nyssa > Nyssa sinensis. The sequence continues at coordinate 24,486,036 of CM018034.1, forward strand.
CTATGCCTTTTTGGGTTATATATACATACATATATACAGTTATATGTAGTAGTTAGTAAATTTGTTTTGGAACTTGAATCATGAATGTTGATGATTAAAAAAAATTCTTAAATTTTTATTTAATGGCTTTGTTATTTTAATATCTTAATAATATTTTTGTGATTTGTGTTTTTATACCAACTTAATTGAAATAATGTTAGATTTTTATTATATGGTCATATAAAATATATATATATATATTCAACGAGTCCCTGGCGTATCCATGTCCTACTTTTTTGAGAAATGTTGTATCTGCGGGTCCGTATTGTGTCGTATCCGTGTCCCGTGTCTGTGTCTGTACTTCTTAGGTTGCAGATGCCTCCTCGGAGCAATTGATATATTCTAATTTCCGTCCAAAACATTAAAAAATATAAGTGCAGAAACCAAGAATCAAAATTTCATTTCATAGTGTTGTTTCGGTCACCCAGAAAATGGAAACATTTCAAAAACATAGTAAAAACGATGAAAAAAAATTAAAATGTGTAAAAACACTTAAAAATATGAAGTAAAATATATGAATATGCTCTAGGGTACATGTCCATCCACACAAGAAGATACTAGGATGAAATTAGGGAAAAAAAAAAGTAAATGTGAATTAGTCATTAATACCAAATAACTCTTTACTAATTAAAAACTAACAACACTATAACATAATAGATATATACTATGTAATATCCACGAATTAGACAATTGATAGAAGTTACATATACAATAATAAATAAAACAAATAACAATTTAAACCTATTATAAATAGAAATTAAGTCTTAAAATAAATTGTTTATCTACATTTTATTTCCACTACTACTTTTCTTTGTCTACTGTTTTTGAAAAAAAAAAATATCTTACTGTAATTTGAGGTCTTAATCCTTCATTCTCCTCCATTGAAAAATGAATAGATATTATTTTTTACCAATTTCTAGAATTACTGCTAATAAGAAAGAAATGTTTCCACTAGTTTCGGTATGTTTTCATGGAAACAATTTTGTTTCCATGGAAACATTTGAATTTCGGTATTCTACTAGTGTTTTGTTTCGGTTCACCAAGAAATGGAAACATTTCGGCCTTTTCGATGGAAAAGAAATGAAATTTTAATCCTTGGCAAAAACAACATTTTTCACATTCAAAGATGTAGACAAAACAATGGTTCACAAGGCCCAATTACATCCCGCAAAGGAGGGATGAAACCGTTTCTTTTTAAATTTCCACTTGAGAGTTGAGACAAGTTTAGATGAGCAAACATGGGGTACTACAGCAATCAGATTACATGATCATAACAAGGGGTAAGACCATGATCAAAACATAGTTTAACAATATGAAGTTAGAACGTGATCTTACACCTAGAAAATGCATGAATTTGAATTGTGAAAGAAAAAACAAATATATGCTACAGAACATGGGAAATAGCATGATTGAACATGGAGTAATAATTTTATCACTATGAATTTAGAATAAGATATCTTACCGCAAGAATTTAGAACACTCCATCTACACATGATCAAGCATGTAGTATTATTGCATCACCATGAAGTAAGGAATAAGATATATTACCCATGATGTTAGAAGAACGCTTTATCACAATGGAATTTAAATGACATTAACTATGTAATTAATCTAGAAAATATAGAATAAAGCATCAAAAATTAAAATTTCCTAGGGAATAATACGGGATAAATATATCATCAAATTGAAGGATAAAAGCAGTATTAAGTTATGTGAAATGAAAAAAAAGGAAAAGCATTAAAATGCTTTTCATTTTATATACAAATAAAAGCAAAGTGTTTTCTCTTCTACACTATTTTCATCATGTACCTAACATCCATAAGAACTCTTTTCTTTTAATCACCCAAAAATTATTATAATTTTCAAGACCCATTCTGTTAGCATCTTATTCTTCAGACATGCTCTCGGCATGTTTACTCAACAGGTATCAAGATATAATTATCCCACTTTAATGCCCCCAACCTGATCTGGTGACATGAGTTTGGGTTAAGAATATCCAACATAAAACTGAGACTAGGCGGGGATGCCAGTATCAAACATTATGACCAGAATTGGATCAATCTTCAACCCAACCCCCAATGTCTGCCTTGTAGCTCTTTTTTTTATCTAAAATATGTCCACCCAATGTCACTGGCTGCTTTCTTGTGTAGTGCAAGTATGCGCATTATGTTGAATTTTTTTTTCCCGAACAAAATCAATCCAAATTCTGTAGTTTTCTGTTCCAAAAGGTTGTAGCATACCAACCATTTACAACAAGAACAGTTAAATAAACACAAATACATTAAGGATAAAACAACCACCAAAAATGACACCAAGCTTGTGGCAAATCACTTTCCTCATCTCAAGAAGAGAAATGAAATGACAAGATCACTACCTAATTCCGCATTTCCAATACTAAAGGTTTAAATTACAATCATTCATGTCAAGTTTATTTCATTCCAAAATTCCAACAATCTTAGCCTTACCAAGCTAGTTAGTAATATTTAAGGCTCGAGGAACCATTTTGACAACTGTTAGAGTTCTTATTTTTCTTCATGTTTAATAGTTTTACCACACTGCTATGTTATATTCTAGGATATGCCAAAATATTTTAGTAGGGGCAATATTATAATCCTTCATTTTTTCTTGCATTGTATAAATAACTGGTAGTGTGTGGATAAAGATCCAGACAACCAATATTAATCATATTCTTCGTTCTCTTGCATTCTTCTTCTTTTCTCCTTGTCCTTCAAGCCCTAAATCTTTAAACACTATGCAACTTAACTTGGTATCAAAGCACCGATCTAGGATTAAAAGTCATCAAAAAGAAGGGGAAAAAAAAAACAACACAAGAAGAAATATTTGGAGAAAAAACAGTGTTGTAGGCTGCTAACATCACCCCTTACTATTTGGACCTTGGAGATTCCATTGCTACATTGAGTGCCACAGTTTCTCCTCTCTAGTGGCATTATTGTTTCTGTCATCCATTATTGCAAAAGTTATGTCAAGTTGTTCCTAATTTGATTCTTGTTTCTATTTTGGAATGTGAGGCTTCCCAATTAGGTAAACATCACCGTAGTTCTTTTTCAAAAAGTCGTTAGTTTAATCAATTTAATATCGTGCATTCAAACATTTGGGGTTCTACAAGAATAAAAAGTACTTCTTGTTTTCAATATTTTGTGATTTTTGTGGATAATTTCTCTCGCATGACTTGGATATTTCTGATGAAAGATCATTCTCAATTATCTAAGATTTTCATTACCTTTTATAATGAAATCTTAGGTCAATTTGACAAAAATATCAAGATTATATGTTCTGACAATGCCCACGAATATACTTAATCTTTTATAAATGATTTTTGTGTTGAATGTGCCATTCTGCATCAAACTACATGTCTACATACATCTCAAAAAAATGGTATCGCAAAACGTAAGCATTGTCATTTGTTGAATGTTGCATGTACTTCATTGTTTAACATTCATATACTACAATCATATTGGGCTGATGTTGTCCTTACTACTATCTATCTCATTAATCGCATGCCATCCTCTATTTTGGGTAACAAGTCTCCTTTCACTCTTCTTTATCTCAATGTCACACATTTTAGTCTAACCCCTCGTGTCTTTGGTTGTGTTACCTATGTTAATTTGCTTGGTCTAGGTCGTGATAAACTTTCTCCTTGTTCAACCAAGTGTATTTTTCTAAGGTATGCTCATATTCAAAAAGGTTATCACTGCTATGACCTTATTTCCCATCCATATTAAACAAGTACAGATGTTCTTTTTTGAATTGTCTTTCTTTTTTGCATCAGACGTTGTCGTGACCCTAATTTAGCTTCTTCTCATCAAAGGAAGTTCTTTTACTAATCCTTTCCTACTCTATGCCATCCTTTCCCCCCGATGGTCGATCCTCCACCCCAAGTTTACCAATGCCTTAGAGACAGACAGGTTGTATCTTAGGTGCCTGTGTCTCAACCAATGCTTAATTCTACTAAGATCCAGTCTCCTGCACCATCACCTATTCCATCTTGTCTAGATTTTGTATCTCTTCACTGTCTTTGTTCCTCTTTTTGTTGTGTTATTTCATCATTATCTTCGGTACCTTGTCCTAGTTTTTTTCAACAAAAGTTGACATCTCCTTAATCGGAAACTAGCTATGGATGAGGAGATAGGTGACCTTCATAAGATTCGGACTTGGTACCTCACTCCTCTTCATCCTAGGAAGCATTTCGTTGGTTGTCGTTGGGTTTACTTTA